>ML312574.1:0-17458 GCA_005239505.1 Nicotiana paniculata
AACTACAAGAAATTGCATAATTGAAATATAAAGTAAGAAATACTAGATGTAGAAATCGATGTTATTGAACTTCAATGGAATTTTCTCCTTCTCTACTTTGATTCACGAAAATCCCCATTGTAATTGTGTTTTAGGAGTCTATTTATAGGTTTAGAGTGAATCCTAACCGTGTAGGAGACTTCTATTTCAACCGGGAAACACTTAAACCCGTCAAAACGCGACTTCTGGCCGAACTGGGGACCTGGCGTTTGGTGTTTAACGCCTGGCTAATGCCAGGCAAGGGCTGGCGTTTCAGCCCTAACGCCTGGCTAACGCCAGGGTAGGGCTGGTGTTTCAGCTCTAACGCCTGGCTAACGCCAGGGTAGGGCAGGTTGTTTGGCTCTGTCGCCCGGCTATCGCCCGGGTGCCTCCTTTCGCGTATTTTCGACGTATTTGCATCCTTTTAGCTCCGTTTCCATCTCCACTTCACCTACACATGAAATAAACTCCNTGTATACTTGTGAGACCAGTTTCTGGAACACACATTGGTAGACTATTCTTTTGGAAATGTGACTGTCTAAATTTAATGTCTTGATCATTGCAATTAAGTTTGCCTTTGATATATGTCATTTCCTCATGTTTGTGACAAAAACTCAAGTATTGTTAATAAAGTTTTATAAAAATTAAATGTAAATCACTAGACTAATTGTGTTGGCTGGCCTAACATCGGCGTTGGGCGTCATCGCGACCTAGATTTGGATTTGGGCCGTGACACCTTCAGTTAAGGTTTTTTCACCAATATCCTCAACTGAGTTCTGTAGTTGTTATTTTGCGTCTGCATCGTTGATTACCTTGCTCGAAACCACCATCGAGTTGATACTTCTTGAAGTTTGCTGATCTCTACGGATTTGAAGGATTCCCCACTGTGAAGGAAATTTGATAACCTGATGTAATGTGGATAGGATGAAGTCCATATCATGATCCGTGGTCTTCCTAGAATTATACTATATCCCATGTCCGCATCTACCACCTGGAGCTTCGTATTCTTAACAACTCCTTCTGCAAACGTGGTGTCTCCTTTTGAGATAACACTTGAATTATCAAACCCTGTCAAGGACCATGTCTTTGGTATCACCTTGTCGTTAGCTTGCAGTTTGTTCACCACCCTTAGTAAAATGATGTAACTGAACTACCTGGATCAATTAAAATTAGCTATATGTTAGTATCGGGTACAAGTAAAGATATTACCAATGCATTGTTGTGAGTAATCATTAATCCGTCTGCACATTCATCATCAAATGTTATACTATCTCCATCGAAGACTTGGCGAACTCGCTTCCCACGAGTAACCTTGACTTTTGACGTCTTTTTTGCAGTTGTATAAGTTACACCATCGACCTCATCTCCCCTAGTAATCACATTAACTGTTCTTTTTGGGGGATGGAGGTTTTAGGGGTTCCTGTCTGTTCTTCTTATATGATTGTCACTACTAGAAAATAGCAAATTTTCGATCGTCAAATCGGTCGAAAATCGAGCTTTTCCAAGGGAATACCAACCAAAAAAAGTCGATCGGAAAACACATGGTCGCAAATAATTTGCGACTGAATCGGTCAAAAATTTCCGACGGATTTGATCGCAAATTGAAAAATAAGAACGCTTAATACTAAGAGATTTGCGATTGAATTGGTCGGTAAATTTCGGGATGATTCAGTCGCAAATTTAAATAATAAAATAAATACATAATTTAAATTTCCAACTGAATCGGTCATAAAATATGAGAATAAATAAATTTAGAAAATTAAAAATTCATAATTTGTGATCGAATCAGTCGCAAATCTGAGAAATTTTTGCGACTGATTCAGTAGAAAATCCGCTCTAGATCTGAAAGAAAATTAGCAGAATTCTGCTGTATTTTTAACTATACCATCTGCCAAATAAAACAACCAACAATCTCAAACCTAGATTCAATCAAAGTCTTGACAACAATCTAAAACCTAGATTCAACTACCAAAGTAATATGAAAAGTGTAATTAAAACATAATAAGAATAACAATTAGTTGCACAAAAAAATCAAAAAAGTGCATACTAATTTACTCTCTTCTTTCTTAGTAAATCATCCCAAACTTGTTCCACTATTAATTCTTTGTGGATTTTCGAGTTTTGATAACAAAGATACTGTGAAAAAATAAAAATTACAAACCCCTATTTTAACAAACAATATATTTTTCTCTATGAGGCTTAGCAAAAAATGGAAACAAAGAAGGAAAAATCGAGGGAGATGGAAAAATTGACCGCGAGAGGGGAGAGAGAGAGAGAGAGAGAGAGAGGTGTCGCCGAAGAAAGAGGGTCATCGTCCGAGCACCTTGATGCCTGGGGGAGAGGGTTTCCCGCGAGGATAGAAAGAAAAGAGAGAAGGAAGAAAAGAGATAAAGAAAAAAGAAAGGGGTCGAGGGGTTTTAAAAATTATTTCCGACTGAATCGGTCAGAAATTTGAAAAAATAAAAAAAATTCGACTGATTTCGTCGCAAATGAGGCCAACGAAGTCAGACCTCATTTTAATAAATTTTTGCGACCGAATGGGCCGCAACTTTTTAATTTTTTTGTTTTTTCATTTTTTCGACCGAATCGGTCGGAACTTTTTAATTTTTTAAATTTTTTCGACCGAATTGGTCGCAAATGAGGCCAACAAAGTCAGACTTCATTTTAATAATTTTTTCGACCGAATCAGTCGCAGTCTTTTTTTATTTTTATTTTTTTTTAATTTTTCCAACCGAATCGGTCGCAATGGCCCTCGCGGTATTTTCCGCCAAACTTTGCAATGGATGTAGACAGAATATCTGCCGTAAACATTAATAAAAATTGAAAAATATATTTTTATTCCATTTCTGACCGATTCTATTGGAAATTTCCAACTACTTTTTTCGGTGAGAATATTTCGGTCGAAAATGAGCCATTTTTAGTAGTGTGTCTTCCTTTCTCGCTGAATAGGTCAGTTAGATAACCTTGCTTCAACAAGTACTCGACCTCTCCCTGCAGTAGTTTACAATCTGTTATTCTATGACCATGATCGTTGTGAAACTCACACCAGAATCTGAATTTCTTTTGCTTGGAGCTGATCTCATTCTTTAGGCCATCGCACCTTATATCTCATTCCTCTTAAAACAACTACTAACTTGGAGGTGTTGATATTAAAGATGTAATATCCTACCTGTGTGTGTGTACCAGAATCGTTGCCTCATGCATCATGTTCCTTTCTGAACCTAGATGAAGAACTCGTATCTTTTTGCCTCGATCTTGAGTCGAATCGTGTGTTTTCTTGTTTAGATCGTGGGTCTCTCCCAGAAGGTCCCATGTAAAGTTCATACCTATTTTTTCTGGTCCTTTTTTCTGATTTCGAATGTCTCAATCCTTCTCTTTCATCGGTTCTTGAATGTGCGACCGTATCTGCTTCTATCCGCAACTTCGTGTTGTATCTGTTGTACACATCGTTCCAAGTTATTGCTGGGAATTTCCACAAACACTCTTTCAGTCTCTCATGGCTTCTGAACTTTTCTTGTTTAAATTACTCGCGAATGCCATAGCTGCCCAGTTATCAGGTACCCGAGGTAACATCATCCTCTCCCGCTAGAATCTATCTACGAATTCCCTCAGCAATTCTGTATTCCCATGATTTACCTTAAAGATGTCTTCCATCCTTATTTCAACCTTATGAGCTCTCGAATGTGCTTTTATAAATGAATTGCAAACTTATAAAAAAAAACAATAAAGTTTTCAAGTAAAAGAGAATACCATGATAATGCTCCTTTCGTGAGTGTTTCACCAAATTTCTTAATCAAAACCGATTCAATTTCTTGATTGGTTAAATCCTTGAATTTCACACCAGTTGTGAATGCAGTTACGTGATCTCGAGGGTCAGTCGTTCCATCATATTTTGGAATATTCGGTATTTTAAACTTCTTAGGAATTCGCAAAGGCGTTGTACTTGGCTTCCAAGGTTGTTATGAATACTTGTCAATATCCACCCCTTAGATCACATGGCACACCATGTATTTGATCTATGTGAACGTTTTTCTCCTTCAATTGTTTCTGAAAAGTTAGTACCAAAATTTGTAGATTAGAATTATTTGGTGTACCTGACCCTCTATCACGAGATTCGTTTGGAATTCCTCCACTTCCAGAGTTTTCAATCCCTGACCGTGGGTCTTCTAGGTTTGCTGTATTGACGGGTAGAGGAGTTTGTGGCGCGTTGGGCAATCCTCTACAAAATCTTGTAGAGAACTATTCACGTATTCTTCAATCAATTGCTTTAGAGCGTCCTACTCTACAATTTGTTCATCTCCTTATTGATCATCAACGCGCGATGTAGACCTTTCAGTGAACCTTCACGGGATTGCTGAGTGGATCTCGTTGAAGAAGGGAGTGGTGGAGTTCCACCTTGTGGCTTCAACTCGTTATCTTCATTAGAAGTTGACATAGTTGTTGTCAAAAAATAGAATTTGAAAAGTAAAAAGATTATTAGATTCCCAGTAACGAAACTAATTTGCTTTACCAAAAATAGATTTTCTGGTCAAAGTCAATATCTAGAAGAAAACAGTAAAATAAATGATGGAAATAATCAAAGACAAATGAGGAATGAATTGAAAAACACTTCCCAAAATCAAGGCTGAAAATTTGGAGAGTAAGCAAAGAATTTTAGTACGAATTTCGGTAATAATTGTCACCTATCCTTACAAATGGAATTCTCATCCTTATGTAGGAGCATACAATTGTAACGGTTCTCATACTTAATTTAGACTAATTAAGGGAATTAATTGTATTGGTTGCTCATTACCATAAATAACCGTAACTGACATATTTATGACTAAAGATTCCTTATAACTGCTCCCGAATTCCCTTCCTTATTTACTTATGTTCATGATCTTCCCTTATTTGCAATCTTCATTCATTCTGTTTCTGTTTTTCCTTTGACAACTTTCAGGCTCGGTTCTTTTCTCTTATACTAGGTCATGAGTATTTCTCCCGTACCTTCCGCGCATTCTTAGTTCAATTAATTGAGAATGTCACTTGTTGTTATATCGACTCTCCACGCGTCATGCCTCGTCAACTTAATAATATTACACGTGTCATGACTTTTTCCACCAATACAACACTAATCATGACCAAACAAGTATTTTTGAGTGTGATCTTGATTGTTTTCATTATTTTATATTTTTAATTTGTTAGAATTATGTGGCGACTATCAAATCAAGAGAATGGAAAAAGTATTTTTTCCACATTGCTTTTCCCAAGTATCCTATTCTTTACGTATTTTATTTTTCGATATTAACATAGATATATTAGGGCTTTTCTTAAGGAAATTTTTTTTACAAATGAGCTGCACTATTTTGAGTCCATAAATAAACAAATTGCATTTAAATTACCGGATTGTTACACAAATAGCCGGCCAGATTTAATGTTCTACTTTTTCTAGCCAGTATATATAGAATATACATTAATTATCCATATTTTATACATATATTATACATGAATAATACATATATTTTACATCTGGCGGCTATCTTTAGTTTAAAAAATTAGGTTGACAGCTATTTGAGTTTCTTTTTATTTATAATACCTGAATAGTGAAGGTGGAGATGAACTATTACACTTCAGAAATTTATCTAAAATACATATTCTTTTTATTTATAACCATTAGCCAAATGCACTTCAAATTATGAAATGTAATTGCTTGGACCAATCATATTTTATTATCTGGATTGCTAAGCTCCTTAAAAGGATTAGCGAATAAGGTTTGTACTATAGCGAATAAGGTTTTCACCACATCAATAATTCCAAATTAAGCATTTTAGGGTGCGTTTGGTTCGAAGGAAAATGTTTTCCTAGAAAATATTTTTATAAAAAATAAGTGATTTTATTATTTATTTTTTCTTGTTTGGTTGGTGAATTAAAAAAAAATTCGGAAAATATTTTCTAGTGTTTGGCGAGTAGAAAGTATTTTTTTAGAAAATATTTTTTTATGCTACTCTCCTCACACCCTCCCCCTCCTCCTTTCCCAAGTCCCTAAAAATTCACACAAACCTAAAGGAACTAATGTGTTGCTTTACTTTTTTTATGCAAAAATAACGTTAAAATTTGTGCTCCATAACTAAAAAGAAAATAATCTTTTTTTGGTTGAAAAAGAAAGTACTCTTTCTACAACATGAAAATAAAGTACTCATTTTATTGAAATAAAAAAAATATTTTTTTCTAAATCATGAAAAGAAAATACTCATTTTGTTGAAATGAAACAAAATACTTTTTTTAATCATGAAAAGAAAAAATATTTTTATTGAAATGAAAAAAAATACTTTTTCTACAAGAAAATAAAGTATTTTTTTGATTAAAATAAAAAAAATACTTTTTATATCATGAAAAAAAACTTTTATTAAAATGAAAAAAAAAACTATCTATAACATGAAAAGAAAGTACTATTAATAATATTTTTATTTAGGATGGGGTGGGTTGAGGGGTAAGTAGGGGGGTAGGGGGTAGTGGTGGGTTGGTGGCGATGGAGAATAGGGTGGAGAAGGTTGAGAAAAATTTTTGAAAAATGTTGTCCCTTCTCTTGATACGGAAAACATTTTCCCCCAATTGGCGGAAAATGAGTTCATGAGCAAAAAATTTTCCAAAACATTTAAGCCAACCAAACATGGAAAAATTAAAAAATATTTTTCGAAAAATATTTTTGTAACGACTCGACCGGTCGTTTTGAGCTCTAGCGCGTCGTTTAGCGTTTGAGGCCGTGAGCAGCTTCGTTTCAAGTATTATGACCCGAGGGAGTGGTCGGAATTGAATTTCAGGAAGTTTAGAGTTGATTTGGAGAGAAAATTCTCATTTCAGAAACCTTAAGTTTGAAGGATCAACTAACATTGAAATTTTGGGTAAACAACCTCCGAATCAGGATTTGAAGGTTCCTGCAGGTTCGTATGATGATTTAGGACTTGGGCGTATGTCCGGATCGGGGTTTGAATAACCCGGGAGCGTTTCGGTACATATTGCGGAAGTTAGCATTTTAGAACAATTTCATAGATTTGGGCTTGAAGTGAATTTCAGAGTTATTGATGTCCGTTTGGGATTCCGAGTTTGGTAATAGCTTCGTGTGGTGATTTTGGAGTTGGGAGCGCGATCGAAAGTGAATTTGGATGTCCGAAGGTCATTTTGAAGTCATTTGGCTAAAGATAGAAATTTGAAGGTTTTTGAGAAATCCGACCGGAAGTGAAAATCTTGATATCGAGGTCGGAATATGATTCTGGAAGTTGGAACAGGTCCGTAATGTTGAATATGACTTGTGGGCAAAATTTAAGGTCAATCAGACGTGATTTGATAGGTTTCGGCATCGGATGTAGAAGTTGGAAATTTCTAAGTTCATAAAGTTGGGATTTGAGTTCGATTCGTGGTTTTGATGTTGTTTGATGTTATTTGAGGCCTCGAGCAAGTCCTCATTATGTTTTCGAACAGGTTGGTATAATCGTACGTGGTCCCGCGGGACTCGGGTGGATTCCGGGTGGTTAACGGATCAATATTTGAAGTTGAAGAAAGATGAAGGTTGTTGTCATCTGGTGTGACCGCACCTACGAGGCTTTGGCCGCAGGTGCGAAATTGGTCTGGAGCCAAGGAGGCTGCAGGTGCGGGAGATTTGGGCGCACCTGTGGAAGCGCAGGTGCGATAAGGGGGCCGCAGGTGCGGAAATCGGCCTGGGCAGAATGTTTTAAAACAAGGATTCTTGGTTCATTTTCTTCATTTCTTCTTGGGCTTAGGCTATTTTGGGAGGCTTCAAAGAGAGGATTCCTTCATGCATTGTCAATTTAAGTAAATTCCTCCCCTTTTTAAGTTAAATACAAGATTATATGCATGGATTAGACAGGGAAATTGGTAGGAATTTGGGAAATATTGAAGAAACCTGGAAAATGGAAATTTGAATTTTTAGCCACGAATTGAGCATGAATATTTGAGTAAATTGTATATTTGAGTTAGTAAGGCTATGGGTAGAATATATCTTCGAGAAATTTCGGATTCCGGGCACGTGGGCCCGAGGTCATTTTGGTCATTTCACTAAGCGGGATTGGAAAATTATATAATTTGGAATTTGTTACAAATATTAGAGTATATTTTCATTGGATTGTCATTGTTTGGATAGTTTTGGGGCGTTGTGTATCCGTTTGGAGTCATCAGAAGGGCTTGGAGGCCAGTTATGGAATCAAGGAGCGAGGTAAGTCTTCTTTCTAACTTTGTGAGGGGGATTTGTCCCCCTAGGTGAATTAATCAAGTATATACTATTATCTTCGGGCGCTACGTATGCACGAGGTGATGGGAGTCTGTGCGTAGCTACTATTATGCCATGTCTGAGTAGTCTAGGACCCACTAGCATGCCTTACGTGTTGTACCTGTAATACTGCCTGTAATATTTAACTGCTAATATAATCGAAATCGTAATTGAATTTCTAAAGAATAATAGAGTCCATTTTTCCTAATTATCTAGAAAGAGAATTGATTCCTCTGTAGATAATTGTGTACCTGGTAGGGTTGTATTATGGAATATCATTAAACTTGACAAATGAGTTTCAAAACAAAGAAAACTATATTACATGTTCCTTTAAGAAGAATGTTACCACTTTCCTGAGAAAAACTGCTTTCTTGATAAAAATACGAATTTATTATGTGGATATGTGTAAATATGAGCACCTGAGTCACAGGTATGATTTGCGAGCAGGCTTGGGTTATTATTTGTATGTATAACCTCGTCACATGATCGATTCGCGATCGGGGCAGATAGATACATCTATGGTTCGAGCCGTTCGACCCTTCGGCAGTGCACAATTTATTATTGTTGGTCTGTGTCGTTCGACCCTTGGCATTGCCTGCGCATGATATTTACTGCGTAGTTGCTATGATTTTTCCTGATTACTGGTCTGAAATATTAAGTTGTCAATTGAAATGACAGAGATTTGAAGTTATTAAAAAAGATTTTGGAAGAAGATGTTCCTTCCCGTCGATTAATTGTTATTTGATTAAATCACCTATTTTGATTAATTGTTATTAATATGACGAAGGATTAAAGTGTTAAATGTGGAAAGAGTTGATAATAATTATTCCTGATTTTAATAAATTGCCTAGGATATTCATGCTTAATGTCACACTCGAATATTCTAAATTGACTTTTAGCAAGTGTCTAATTTGAACTCTCGTCACTACCTCTCTAAGGTTAGGCGGCGACTTATTGAGTACACATTATTTTTGTACTCATGCTACACTTGTTGTGCATTTTATTGCACAGGTACTTTCATAGCAATGTGGAGGATTTGGAGACTTGGACGAGCTGTATCATCCGGAGGCAATCCGCAGCTGACAGAGTCTCCCTCGTATTGTTCTTATTTTCATTTTAAATTTCCTTGTCCAATTTGTATTTCGGACAGGCTTTGTGATGATTGTATAAATTCTTAGAAATTGCTCATGTACTTGTGAGAGCTAATAGTTTTTACCTGGGTCCATATTAACCCACTTCCTCTCATAATACGCGAGAACAACCATCATAGCCGGGACAAACACCCCACAATCCACAACCCAATGAACTGAACGCCTTCCAGGCATAAATTCCCAATTAAGCAATATTGCACTGCTTTAAACTCAGTCCAAATCTTCAATCCATCAAGTGACTACATGTCACACTTATACAATCTTCCCGTGGTCACGCTCCCACGACCTTCCACACAGGGCAGCAAGTCTGCACATCCACCACTGGCCATACTACGCTGTAAAACAAATCAAGAACCCATAACCAGGGTACAAAGCCTCTTCCACCGAATATCAATCTCAGGTGACACTGAAGATAACACCAGCTTACGCTGAACTTTCAAATCACTTTTTCTTACTCTTCCAAGCTCGTGACATCCATATCATCACCGAACCGCAATCTTGATTCTTACTCCCAGTTACATACTGCTTACCGCACCTAACATGCCAATATGAGGTTGCGCAAGAATCCCATCATAACTTCTGAACCACCAATAGGGTGAACACTTCATCATATAGAAACCTTTTACTTAACTCAATTCAAGAGTACCATCTCAACACACAAGTGAATTCCCACAATCGCCCAACATGCAAATCCTTAAGTAGTAGTCTATACCACCATAACCCTTCCGGGATCCGCCTACACCTGACAGGCCATAGCACTCAAATGCTCCCACATGAAATCCATTATGATGGCCGACAAGCCCCGCACACACCGGCACAAACCACATGCCTAACTTAATCACATCGAAGGAACTGATCACTGCCGTAAATGTGCCATTTCAACCATGGCTAATCAATCTATCTTCTTTTAACCATTTTCAATTGCCTCAGGAATAATAGCAACTTCCTTCAACTCATAGCAAACTCAACCCTCACTCATCCCGAGTGACCTTGATTCACGAGACTATGCTGTCTAAATCCTGCAACCCGTCTCATACCCTCCTGATAATCTTTCTAAAATCCGGAGTTTATTTCTCTCACTCCTCCAATACTATCCCGCACACTGAAACATATCATAGAACATTCCAACCATATTCTTTTTTCTCAGTAATCACTCTGCAAAAGCTCGATTCTCGGTCATACTGCTGCCTGAAACCCTTAAATGTTGCATTCTTAACTTTTGAACTCACTAGGACCGCTATTGAGAGTCACCCACTCTGACTGGCCCCGAATACAATCAACTCCAAGGCTCTTCTAGCACGTGAACACCCTTTTCCTTGAAGCACGTGAGTCACTACCCTGACAACTCACCTATGCCTTAAGCAAAATTTTGAATCTTCCAAAGCCTAGCTCTGGCCCGACAGGGCTAACTTTTGCACACATTCATCAAATCCCACGCACAATCACCATTTTACTCCTTTCCGTTAGCTGTAATAACTTGCCAACACGCCGATAATCCGCAACCCTATGATAACACAATCCTGCGACCCAAATGCAGATGGTGGGACTCCCCCACTTAGCCCGAAGCTACTCTTTGCACCACTCTAGACCCTGTCGAGATCCTCTCTCCTTTGATAACACGATCTTGCTCAACCAATCCATCCAATTCTTCCAAATTCTCTTGCTAGCACTCCCTAAATACTCAAATTCTCTAGCATCATTCACACATTCTGCCTCCTAACGAATAGCCACTAGAACCCCTCACAGAGACCTGCCAACCATGCCACCGTTATCCTATTCACAGGAGATAACCCACCTGTGAAAATCACCCGCGGACACCTTCCAACGATGTTGAAATGCACGCTCTCTGCGACTTCAATACCCTATCCTACGCCCTTCTTCATTTACCAACTTTACTCGTCCGTCCGCTCCTCATGGACATCCATTAAATGCACGACAATATCTTTAAATTCCAAACTATGGTGCCACTCCCCCACTTTGCCATTTCTCGACTTCCGCTTCTTACACCTGGCCTCCTAGAAATGGAACCACCGCCTAGACTCACTTCAGGATCATTCTCTGTAGCTCTCAAACCAGCAGATCATTACGACTTCAAACTCTCCGAAGATCACCTTTCTCTAGTTGCTTCATTATCAAATCTTATCCTGTACTGAACCACCGCACCTCACGGTCTCTGACAGCCGCTTCTTCAATATTCCCTCACAATACTCTGACCCCACGCAACCGAAGAAACCATAGCACCGACAAACTTAACACATTCCATTCGATCAATGAAGACGACTTCACATCACAGGTGCATATCCCACCTCATTAAAGACATCAAGTCTTACTACTTTATCAACCCCAACCGGACCATTCATAACCCAAATGCCTTTCCTCTGCCGGAAATAAAATACCGAAATCTCGAAATCAAACTCTGAGAAGACCTCCCTTCAAACCATTCATCACCCCCAACATACGGGCAAGCATTCTATCATCATATCAACATCGCGTGATAACCAATCACAAGCATCATCACTACTTGAGGATAGCCTTAAGGCTCCCAAAAACACAACTACTGAGCTGAAACAACATATTATTCTTTTGCAGGGCCATAACAACAGCCCCAACCAATTACACATGGAAATATCATGAATTACATCTGTAGCACCATTTCAATTCCTCAAGTTTCCTGATTCATAGCAAGCGCTTCGCGATGCGTAAGATTGAGTAGGAATGAACATAGGCATAAGCCTCAAAGGAGTCGAATCACACGATGAGGAATCAAGAAGGGAAGTACTCCTAACAGCCCTGTAGCCTCTCGAAGATAAGTAGAGACGTCTCCGTACCGATCCGCAAGACTCTACTAGACTTGCTCATGACTCGTGAGACCTAAGGGAACCTAGAGCTCTGATACTACGTTGTCACGACCCAAAATCCATAAGGTCGTGATGGCGCCAGACATCATTGTCAGGCAAGCCAATAATTAATTAATTGAAATAATTTCCGGTTTAAACATTTATGAAAAACATTTCCTTTCACTTTATTACATATTAACTAAATAAAAAGTTGTTAAGTAAAACAATAGTTTGAATATTACACTTTAGCAAATATATCCCGAAACATCCCAGATACCAATGTCATAAGTACATGAGCAATTTCTAAGAATTTATACAATCATCACAAAGCCTGTCCTAAATACAAATTGGACAAGGAAATTTAAAATGAGGGAGACTATGTCAGCTGCGGATCGCCTCCGGATGATGCAGCTCGCCTAAGTCTCTGAATCCTCCACATTGCTATGAAAGTATCTGTGCAATAAAATGCACAGCAAGTGTAGCATGAGTACAAAAATAACGTGTACTCAGTAAGTCGCCCACCTAACCTCAGAGAGGTAGTGACGAGAGGTCAAATTAGACACTTGCTACAAGTCAATTTAGAATATTCAAGTGTGACACTAAGCATGAATATCATAGGAAATTTATTAAAATCAGGAATAATTATTATCAACTCTTTCCACATTTAACACTTTAACTCTTCATCATATTAATAACAATAATCATCATGGCTGATTTATTCAAATAATATTTTAATCAACGAGAAGGAACAACTTCTTCCAAAATCTTTAATAACTTTAAATCTCTGTCATTTTAGTTGACAACTTAAAATTCAAGGCCAGTAATCAGGCACAAATCATAGCAACTACGCAGTAAATATCATGCGCAAGCAATGCCGAGGGTCGAACGGCGCGGACCAACAATAATAAAGTGTGCACTGCCGAGGGTCGAACGGCTCAAACCATAGATGCATCTATCTTCCCCGCTCGCGAATCGATCATGCGACGCGGTTATACATAAAATAATAAGGCTAGTCTGCTCGCGAATCATACCTGCGACTCAGGTGCTCATATGAATACACACAAATACGGGGTCATCCTGCTCGCGAATCATACATGCGACTTAGGCGCCTGAAGTTACACATGTTCACACAATAAGTCCACATTTTTATCAAGAAAGCAGTTTTTCTCAGGAAAGTGGTAAAATTCTTTTTAAAGGAACATGAAATATAGCTCTTAAATCTTTGTTTTAAAACTCATTTGTCAAGTTTAATGATATACCATAATATAACCCTACCATGTATACAATTATCCACGAAGGAATCAATTCTCTTTCTAGATGATTAACAAAATGAAATCTAGTCTTCTTTTAGATATTCAATTACGATTTCAATTATATTATCAGTTTAATAATACATGCAGGATCACAAGTACAACACGTAAGGCATGCTAGTGGGTCCTAGACTACCCGGACATGGCATAATAGTAGCTACGTACGGATTCCCGTCACCTCATGCGTACGTAGCCCTCGAAGATAATAGCACATACTTAGTTAATTCACCTAGGGGGACAATTCCCCCTCACAAAGTTAGAAAGGAGACTTACCTCGCTCCGAAATTCCATAACCGGCTTCCAAGCCCTTCCGATGACTCTAACGGATGCACAACGCCCCCAAAACTATCCAAATAACGGCAACCCAATGAAAATATACCCTAATATTTGCAACAATTCTAAATTATATAATTTGTCAACCCCGCTTAGTGAAATGACCAAAATGCCCTCGGGCCCACGTGTCCGGAATCCAAAATTTCTCGAAGATATATTCTACCCATAGCCTTACTAACTCAAATATACGATTTACTCTAAATTCCACGCTCAAATTCATGGCTAAAAATCCAAATTACCATTTTTTTAGGTTTCTTCAAGATTTCCCAATTCTCCTACTAATTTCCATGTCTAATCCATGCATATAATCTTGTGTTTAACTTAGAAACATGAAGGAGTTACTTACCTTGACATTGCATGAAGAAATCCTCTCTTTGAAGCCTCCCAAGATCGTCCAAACAAAGAGAAAATGAAGAAATGGCCAAAAATTCTCGATTTTAAAACATTCTGCCCATGCCATTTTTCTCACCTGCGATTCCGCAGGTGCGACCAAACCTCCTCACCTGCGGCTTTCCTTAACTCAAGCCAACCTCGCACCTGCGCCCCATAGCCCGTATCTGCAACCTCACAGGTGCGGAAATACTATCGCACCTGCGCTCCCGACCGGACCATCAATCCTTCGCACCTGCGGTGCCATAGCCGCATCTACGGCCAAATCCTCGCAGGTGCGGTCACACCAGATGACAGCAAATTCTAGCCTTCTTCAAACTCTCAACTTGATCCGTTAACCACCCGAAATCCACCCGAGGCCCCCGGGACCCCGTCCAATTATACCAACATGTTCCAAAATATAGTGCGGACTTGCTTGAGGCCTCAAATCGCATCAAACAATATCGAAACCACGAATCGTACCCAAATCCCAACTTTATGAACTTAGAAATTTCCAACCTCTACATCTAATGCCGAAACCTATCAAATCACGTCCGATTGACCCCAAATTTTGCACACAAGTCATATTCAACATTAAGAACTTTCTCCAACTTCTGGAATCGCATTCCGACCTCGATATCAAAATTTCCACTTCCGGTCGGATTTCTCAAAAACCTTCAAATTTCTATCTTTAGTCAAATGACTTTAAAATGACCTACAGACATCCAAATTCACTTCCGATCGCGTTCCCAACTCCAAAATCACCATATGAAGCTATTCCCAGACTCGGAATCCCAAACGGACATCAACATCACTGAAATGCGCTTCAAGCCAAACTTAGGAAATTCTTCAAAAATGCTTACTTCCACAATATATGTCGAAACGCTCCCGGGTTATCCAAAACCTGATCCGGACATATGCCCAAGTTAGAAATCATCATACGAACCTGCTGGAACCTTCAAATCCTGATTCGGAGGTCGTTTACTCAAAATTCCAATCTTAGCTGATTCTTCCAACTTAAGGCTTCTGAAATGAGAATTTTCTTTCCAAATCAAATCTAAACTTTCCGGAATTGAATTCCGACCACACCTACAAGTCATAATACCTGAAATGGAGCTGCTCATGACTTCAAACCGCTGAACGACGCTCTAGAGCTCAAAACGACCGGTCGGGTCTTTACATTTACACAGATTTTTCTAGCAACCAAAACATGGAAAAGATTATGCATTATCATGGGGTGAATCTGACCAAATGGTGGCCAGATTCACTTCCCTAATGTTAATTCAAACTAGGGACAACATTGTTATCCTTAGAAATTCTAAATGGGCTTAAAATAAACAACATGTCCATACGAATCAGGAAACACAAATAGCTACAACAGATTTTAGCTTAAACAAAAAAATATTCATAGAAATTTAAGCACAAAATTTTATTTAATACAAAAGGGTTTACATACCATTAAAAATAAAGAAAACAACAAGAGATATGACCAAATAAAGGTCAAGAAAACCAGAATTTGTGAGCTTAATACAGCACAATAGATCAGCAACCAACCAATGCAGAAATACCCAGAAATAACAACTTGAATGGACCAGAATGTCGAAAAGAAAATTAGCAAAGAGAGCAGTTTTTTCCCAGAAAACCCATAGCCAAAAGAAAACCGATTTTCAGAATTTTCTTGCACCCATTTGTTGGTATTTTCAGTGTTTTTCTGTTTTTCAAAGTAGTGGTATATTTTCATAATAGTATTTTCTAATGAGTGTATGTGTGTGTAAATTTCAGACTAAATTTTTCTAAATTGTGTGTTTTTGGGAGCAGTCTTCTATCACTTTTTAGAGAGTTTTTTCCTTATATTGTGTGTCTACTTGTGTGTATAATTCAGTAGGTAAGGTCTGTAGGTGTAGGTGTAGGTCCATTTTTCAGAGAATAATGTAGTCTATTGATAGGGAGTTTAGGGGTAGCATATTTTAGGGAATATACATAATCTATTAAGCTGAAATAGTACAGATACAGCTGTCCATTCTTATCCTTTTGTAACAGCTAGGACAGTTGTACCTCTTTCTAGAAGGTTCTATTATTTACAACCTTATTTTCTTTTAAGAAATTACTATTTTTAACCTAATATATCTGATTTTGTGCTTTTCAGATTTTTTTTTTGACATTTATCCTAATTCTAGAAGCTTCTTGGGTTGTTACACCCAAGATTCTTCAATTGAAGTTCCTAAACTACCCTTTAATACCTTTAGAGTTACTCTTTTAGTTATTCAAGGTTAAGTGTTAGGTTATTTATTAAGTGTTGACTAATTTTATCCTATTTAATTAATTAAATTAGTAGTTGGAAGTTTAAGTTTCTTTTAAAGTAAGGTTGAATAGTTCTAACCAAGATAATTTAGCTAAACCTTATGTGAATTTATTTTAGAACTTAGGTTAACTAGTTCAAGTGATTTTTTAAGTGTAGTTAGTGAGTCTATTAGGCTTAATTGATTACCTCTAAATTATGACTTAGTCTTTGGTTTCAACTTAGCTTAGGCTTGACTAGTCATGTATAGTTAACCTTCTATTAATTAACAAAAATCAGAACCTTAATTAACTTACCCATAAACTGCTTAATCAATTAAATCAGGTGAATGACTAACACGCAGTCTTTAGGACAGTGTAGGTGCCAATTCTATCCTAAGAGTTAAAATTAGATTGACTTAGCACAAAAAATCAGTAATTAATTAAAGCAATTTTCATGTGAATCTTAGGCTAATTAATTTAGGCAATTACTATATTAGATATATCTAATACATGCATGATTTGACCAATTTTACCATCTGGAAAATTAGGGAAGATAAGGGGAAGAAAAGGGTACGTGAATCTAAGGTGATTAACTTAGGACCAGAAAATTAATCAGCAGATTAAACAAGTACACAAAGACTATCATTTCAGAATAAAATCCAGAAAAGTCAGGAAATCCTAAATTAATACACAATCAAAAGCAACCAGAACTAATCAATCAAAAATAACAAAAAGAAAAGGTAAAAATCCCAACAACAATAAAATCACGTGTAGAAGTGACTAAACTGGAAAAACTAGACTAATTAGTTTAGGGATTAATTAGTAAGACTAGACTTAACCTTAATTACTACCTTAATTAGACCTAAACATGTATGTTTAAACTAGCGTCAATTAATT
>MDKI01051576.1:0-28135 GCA_005239505.1 Nicotiana paniculata
AATTATCAAGCCGTTTCACAACTCGCACGGCACAATCACAATAACACATGAATTCGACGAAGATGGAACAACACCCGTTGTTCTAATACCTTTCCATGAAAAGCGCTCTACCGAAAGGAACATGCCTGGCTCATACGGAGCCCATAATCATATTTAAATCCATCCACAAACATCGAGCCACCATGCTCGTACCAACTAAGCTAATAGCTTTTGCCTGGGTCCATATTAACCCACCTTCTCTCATAATACACGAGAACAACCATCATTACTGGAACAAACACCCCATAATCCATAATCAACTAAACCGAACGCCCTCTAGGCGTAAATTCTCAATTAAGCAACATTGCACTTCTTTATACTTAGTCCAAATCTGAAATCCATCAAGTGACTACATGTCACACTTTGTACAATCTTTTTGCGGTCATGCTTCCACGACCTTCCACACAAGGCAACAAGTCTGCCCATCCATAACACCGACCACACTAAGGCCGCAAAACACATCAAGAACCCATGACCAGGGTACAAAGCCTCTTCCACCGAATCTCAATCTCAGGTGACACTGAAGATACACTAGCTTATACTGGACTTTCAAATCACTTTTCCTTGCTCTTCCGAGCTCATGACATCCTTATAAACATCGGACCTAAATCTCGATTCTTACTCCCAGTTACATACTGCCTCCCGCACCCTACATGCCAATACGAGGTAGCGTAAGAATTTCATCATAACTTCCGAACCACCAATAGGGTGAACACTTCATCACATAGAAACCTTTTACTTAACTCAATTCAAGAGTGCCATCTCAACACACTAGTGAATTCCCATTATCACCCAATCATGCAAATCCTTAAGTAGTAGTCTATACCACCATAACCCTTTCGGGGTCCTCCTACACCTGACAGGCCATGGCACTCGAATGTTCTCACATAAAATCTGTTACGACGGCTGACAAGCCCCGCAAACACACCGACACAAACCACATGCATAACTAAATCACATCAAAGGAACCAATCACTACCGCAAATGTGCCATTTCAACCATGGCTAATCAATCTAACTTCTTTTAATCATCATTAATTGCCGCATTCTTAACTTTTGAACTCACTAGGACCACAATTGAAAGTCATCCACTCCGAATGACCCCGAATACAATCAACTCCAAGGCTCTCCTAGCACAGGAACACCTTTTTCAATGAAACATGTGATTGAGTCACTATCCTTACAACTCGCCCATGCCTTAAGCATAAATTCTGAATCTTCCAAAGCCTAACCCTGATCCGACAGGGCCAACTTTTGCACATATTCATCAAATCCCACGCACAATTACCATTTTACTCCTTTTTCCTTAGCTGCAATAACTTGCCAACACGCCGACAATCCTCAACCCCATGCGAAGACCATCCTACGACCCAACTGCAGATGGTGGGACTCCCCCACTTAACCCGAAGCTACTCCTTGCACCACTCTAGACCCTGCTGAGATCCTTTCTCCTTTGATAACGCGATCTTGCTCAACCAATCTTTCCAATTCTTCCAAATTCTCTTGCTAGCGCTCCCTAATTACTCAGATCCTCTAACATCTTTCTCACTTCTACCTCCTACCGACTAGCCACTAGAA
This sequence comes from Nicotiana paniculata, assembly GCA_005239505.1. Classification (NCBI taxonomy): domain Eukaryota; kingdom Viridiplantae; phylum Streptophyta; class Magnoliopsida; order Solanales; family Solanaceae; genus Nicotiana; species Nicotiana paniculata. The sequence continues at coordinate 1,617 of MDKI01051576.1, forward strand.
CTCCTTATCGAGACCTGCTAACCCCGCCATCGCTAACCTATTCCCGGAAGGCACCCACCTGTGGAAATCACTCGCGGACACCTCCCAACGATGCTGAAATGCACGCTCTCTGCGACTTCAATACCCCATCCTACGCCCTGCTTCATTTACCAACTTACTAGTCCGTCCGCTCCTCTTGGACACCCATTAATGCGCTACAATATATCCAAATTCCAAGTTTTGTTGCCGCTCCCCCACTTTATGACTGCTCGACTTCCACTTCTTACACCTGGCCTCTTAGAACTGGAACCACCGCCTAGCTTCAGGACCATTCTCTGTAGCTCTCAAACCAGCATATCACCACGAATTCAAGCCCTCCGAAGATCATCTTTCTCTAGCTGCCTCCATTGCCGACCACTATCCAAAACTGAACCACCGCACCTCACGATCTTTGCCAACCGCATTCTTCAATTCTTCCTCTCAATACTCTGACCCCACGCAACCGAAGAACCATAGCACCGCCAAACTTAACACATTCCCTTCGATCAATGACAGTGACTACACATTACAGGTGCATATGCCACCTCAATTGAAGACTCCAAGTCTTATTACTCTATCATCCCCAACCGAACCATTCATAACTCAAATGCCTTTCCTCTCCGGAACTAGAACACCGAAATCTTGAAATCACACTCTAAAAAGACCTCCCTTCAAACCGTTTATCGCCCCCAACATACGGGCAAGCATTCTATCATTATCGACACCGTGCGACAATTAATTGCAAAAATCATCACTACCCGAGCACATCCTTAAAGCTCCCAGAAACACAGCTACTGAGCTGAAATTACATATTACCCTTTTGCAGGGCCATAACAACAGCAACGACCAATTACACATGAAAGCATCTCGAATTACATTTGTAGCATCATTTCCATTCCTCAAATTCCTGATCCATAGCAAGCGCTTAGCGACACGTAAGATTGAGTAGGAATGAACATATGCATAAGCTTCAAAGGAATCAAATCGCACGATGAAGAATCAAGAAGGGAAGTACTCCTAACAGCCCTGTAGCCTCTCGAAGATAAGTACATACATCTCCGTGCCGATCCTCAAGACTCTACTAGACTTGCTCATGACTCGTGAGACCTACGGGAACCTAGCTCTCTGATACCATGTTGTCACGACCCAAATCCCTAAGTTCGTGATGGCGCCGGACATCAATGTCAGGCAAGCCAAATCATTAATTAATTGAAATAACCTTTCGTTTTAAAACATTTATGAAAACACTTCCTTTCACTTCGTTACATAATAACCAAACAAAAGTCTATTAATTAAAACAATGGTTTAAAGATTTCACTTAAGCAATTATATCCCAATACATATCCCAGAACCCGGTGTCACAAGTACATGAGCCATTTCTAAGAATTCAACAATCATTACAAGCCTGTCCGAAATACAACTGGACAAGGAAATGAAATAAATACAGTACGAAGGAGACTCTGTCAGCCGCGGATCGCCTCTGGATGATGCAGCTCGCCTAAGTCTCCGAATCCTCCACGTTTGCTATGAAAGTACTTGTGCAATAAAAATGCACAGCAAGTGTAGCATGAGTACAAAAACAACGTGTACTCAGTAAGTCGCCCGCCTAACCTCAGAGAGGTAGTGACGAGAGGTCAAATTAGACACTTACTAAAGGTCCATTTAAAATATTTAAGAGTGACACTAAGCATGGTTTTATCATAGGAAATTTATAAAACAGGATTTAAATATCTTTCAACTCCGTTCACGTTTAACACTTTATATCTTCGTCATATTAACAATTAATCAACATGGTGATTTAATCAAATAATAATAAACCGACGGGAAGGAACAACTTCTTCCAAAAATCTTTTTAATAACTTTAAATCTCTGTCATTTCAATCGATATTTTAATATTTCAGGCCAGTAATCAGGCAAATATCATATCAACTATCACCAAATATCATGCGCAAGCAATGCCGAGGGTCGAACAGCGCGAACCAACAATAATAAAATGTGCACTGCCGAGGGTCGAACGGCTCGAACCATAGATGCATCTATCTGCCCCTCTCACGAATCGATCATGCGACGCGGTTAACATAATACGGCTAGCCTGCTCGCGAATCATACATGCGACTCAGGTGCTCATATGAATACATACAAAAATACAGGATCTTCCTGCTCGCGAATCACTCAAGCGACTCAGGCACCCAAAGTTACACATATCCACATAATAAATTCGTATTTTATCAAGAAAATAGTTTTTCTCAGGAAAGTGGTAAAATCTTTATTAAAAGAAAAATGAAATATATGTTTTGAAATCTTTGTTTTTTAAAATCATTTGTCATGTTTAGTGATACTCTATGATACAACCCAGTCCAGGTACACATATATCCACAGCGGAACCAATTCTCTTTCTAGAAGGTTAACAATATGAGCTCTAGCTTTCTTTTAGATATTCGATTACGTTTTTGGTCATGTTAGTAGTTTAATATTACAGGCAGGGTTACAGGTACACACATAAGGCATGCTAGTGGGTCCTAGGCTACCCGGACATGGCATAATATTAGCTACGCACGGACTCCCGTCACCTCGTGCATACGTAGCCCCCGAAGATAATAGCATGCATTGAATTAATTCACCTAGGGGGATGTTTCCCCCTCACAAAGTTAGAAAGGAGACTTACCTCGCTCCGAAATTTTCATACCCGGCCTCCAAGCCCTTCTGACGACTCCAACGGACGCACAACGCTCCGAAACTACCACATAACGACAAAGCAATGAAAATTCATCCTAATACTCACAAAAAATTCAAATTATATACTTTCCCAACCCCGCTCGTTGAAATGACCAAAATGCCATCGGGCCCACGTGCTCGAAAATCCAAAATTCTTGAAGATACATGCTACCCATAGCTCTACTAGTTCAATCATGCAATTTAATCTACATTCCATACTCAAATTCGTGGCTAAATTCCAAATTTACATTTTCTAGGTTTCTTCAAAAATTTCCCAAATTCCTACCAACTCCATGCATATAATCTTGTATTTAACTTACAAACGGCAGGAATTGACTTACTTTGACGATGCATGAAGGAATCCTCTCTTGAAGCCTCCCAAAATCGCCTAAGACATGAAGAAATGAAGACAAATGAACCCAAAATTCTTGTTTTAAAACATTCTGTCCAGGTCGATTTCCGCACCTGCGGTCCTACCTCCGCACCTGCGATCCCGCAGGTGCGACCAATCTCCAGCACCTGCGGCTTCCTCAACTTCAGCCCAAAATCGCACATGCGGCCCACTGTCCGCACCTGCGGCTTCGCAGGTGCGGTAAATCCATCGCACCTGCGGTCCCCATCCAAGCCTGCCCACTCTCGCACCTGCGGTCAAATCCTCGCAGGTGCGGTCACACCAGATGACAGCAAATCTTAACTTCTTCAAACTTCAAATCTTGATCTGTTAACCACCCGGAATCCACCCGCGGCCCCCCGGGACCCCGTCAAATTACACCAACCTGTTCCAAAACATATGCGGACTTTCTCGAGGCCTCAAATCACATCAAACAATAATCGAAACCACGAATCGCACTCAAATATCAACTTTATGAATTAGAAATTTCCAACTTCTACATCCGATGCCGAAACCTATCAAATCACGCCCGATTGACCTCAAATTTTGCACACAAGTCATATTCAGCATTACGGACCTGCTCCAAATTCCGGAATCGCATTCCGACCTCGATATCAAAACTTCCACTTCCGGTCGGATTTTTCAAAAACCTTCAAATTTCTATCTTTAGCCAAATGACCTACGGTCATCCAAATTCACTTTCGATCGTGCTCCCGATTCCAGAATCACCATTCGGAGCTATTCCCAGACTCGGAATCCCAAAGGGACATCAACCTCACTGATATGCACTTCAAGCCCAAATTCATGAAATCCTTCTAAAATGATAACTTCCATAATATACGCCGAAACGCTCCCGGGTTATCCAAACCCCGAGCCGGACATACACCCAAGTCCGAAATCTTCATACGAACCTGCTGGAACCTTCAAATCCTAATTCGGAGGTCGTTTACTCAAAATTTTAATCTTAGTTGATTTTCTCCAACTTAAGGCTTCTAAAACGAGAATCTCCTTTCCAAATCAATTCTAAACTTCCTGGAATTCAATTCTGACCACGCTTACGGGTCATAATACTTGAAATGAATCTTCTCACGACTTCAAACTGCTGATCGACGCGCTAGAGCTCAAAACGACCGGTCGGGTCGTTACATTGTAGCTCTTAGATTTCAAGAGTTTGTAATTTTCTTTTCATGTTGATGTAATAGTAGGAACCCTAGATCGGAATCTCGATAGAACTTCACTCGACACCCCTCTAAGAATACCCCATCACTCTTCTTTCACTTGAACTACACGTGACCTGATTCCCTTATAACCCGGGATATGTAGGCAGCCTAAAATCAAGGTTCGGTCACATCTTTTTCTTTTATCTTCTTTTCCTTTTCAAATAATAGTGAGATAAAAAATTAGTCACCATGTTTCTTTTCTTTTCTTGAAAACTCTTCATGTTTCCAAGCAAAAAGGGGCATGCTGTGAACAACTAATTTTTTACCACACCCAAATTCTATACTATTGTGGTGTAAATATTTCTTTTAGGCCTAATCTTAATATTTTAAGTTTTTATCTTACTCTTAATAAGGTTTATTTAAGAAAATTAAAAACTACAAAAGTATTCACATTTTTAGAATATAAGATTTGTTCGTATGTTTAAATCTTATATTCTAAGAATGTGAATATTTTAACTTGGTTTCTTCGAATTTAAATGTAAGTTATAGCAGTATTTTTTTACTATAATTTAAACTTTAGTGTAAATAGTGAGTTTTCTTATTTATATAGTTTCTTCTTAAGTCTAAAAGTAAGTTGGTTAGTATATATATATATATATATATAAAAAAAAAATAATAACCCAACTTCCCCACTTCCTCACTTCACTCATGTCTTACCCCCACCTCTCACCTATCCTCCACATCACACACCCATGATCATCTCCACATCCCCACTCTTCATCTCCACGAACATTTAGTTAGGGACATTGGATTTCTATATAAACACTAAGAGCAAATATTGAAGAAAAGGAGAGAACGAAGAAAGAAAATCTGAAGACCTAATCTCCCTAAAAAAAATTCCTACACCCATCGGCCGTATCCTCCACAACAAAAGAAAAAAGAAGAAGCTGCAAGTCGCGGCTGCTTGAGGCCCAAAAATACAGCTGCTGCTGCTTTCTTCTTCCTCCATAAATCACCTCCCTTAGTCCATAAACACAGCTGAAAAGCACCACGTAAATCATTCATTTAACATCCTTAAAGCCAGCTTCAAATAGCCATGAACCAGCTGCTCCAAAACAACCAAAAAACACCACCCAAAAACAGCCCCAAAATCATGTAAAACACCATTATAAACAACTCTTGAACCACCAAAACAGAGCTGCGAAAATAAGCTTTAAGACACCCCCAAATTCCAGTAGTTTTTGTTCCTTTAAAATCAATGAAAACGCAGCAAATCCCAACCCCGAAATCTCCTCAAAACAGCTCTAAATCAGCCCCAAAAATGACCCTTTAACACCCCAAAAATGCTGCCAGAAAACTAGTTGAAATACCCCCTCAAAACAGCCTCAAAACAACTCCAAAATCACCTCAAACCGACGTGAAAATCAGCTCCAAGCAACCAGCCAAACACCTTAACTTTCAGCGCCCAACCACCATCCAGACACACTCGAAACAGTGAAGTTTTCAGTCGAGGTCGCCGGCGAGTTTTTGATGCTCCGTTCGTGGTCTCCGGGTGAACGGATCTGTTTGATTGAACTTCATCACTGTGTTCTTCTTGTAAGCTAGTTGGAAGATTTTTGATAATTTGAAAAGTTAGTTCTTCTTCTCCTTTATTTTTTCTACTCTTCTTACGTTCTTTCCCCTTCTTATTTCTATGTGTTGTTTTCTTTTCTAATATTTTTTTGTTTGTTTTGGTTGAAAGTATGTTAGCTAGGCTAATTTTCTTTTCATTATGTGCTGCTTTTATTCAATAAAATTCCAATATTTAGAAAGCTTTCCATGTTCGTAGATCCAATTTAATTCTTAGAGAATAAGTCACTTTTGATAGTTTAGAATAGAGAGGCACAAGGATTCGGGAGCTATATGGAATTTTGGTGTCAAGATTAGGAATAAACAAATTGGGCCATTAAGCTGAAATATTGTCAAGCTCATCTCATTGAATAAATATCCATATGCTGGTTTGATTGTATCTAATAAATAAAACTCTATCACCCCTAACCAAATACAAAACATATGCTTAGAATGTTGCGGGCGCGCTTTAATAAATTATCGTGATTATGTACACATTCGAGTGACATAGTTATGATTTTCAAAATTAAAATCATGGTATGCGTTCGTGCAATTTTGGGCGAAACAATCTTAATAATAATAAAATTGTTATTAATTGTATACACGTTCGCGTGACATAAATACAATTTCAAATAAACAGTCATAGAGATGCCTTTAAGAACGGGTTTCAAAATTACTGCCGTGATTGCGTACATATTCGCGTGACGTGATCTCAATTTATAAACTAAAACACGCGCTTGCACAACCTTGACTATTTCCTTAATTGAATCAAGTGTCGTGAATTGTGTAAACGTACGCGTGACATGATTTTTGACGCATCAATTTCAAACGGGTATAGGCATACGTAACCATCTTAAAAAATTCTTGAAATACAACTGAATAATAAGAAGCGGTAAAAACGTAAAATGCACATAGGTATTAAAATCAGTAATTAAACAATTTAGGCCAAGTATAAATCAATAAACGACCGTGCTAGAACTACGGAATTCGGGAGTGCCTAACACCTTCTCCCGGATTAACAGAATTCCTTACCCGGATTTCTGATTCGCAGACATTTTAAACAGAGTCAAAATCTTCCTCGATTTGGGATATTTAAAAATAAATGGTGTCCCGGAACACCGTAAAAAATCAGGGTGGCGACTCTGAAAACTAATAAATAATCCCATTTTGATAATGTCACTTTAGTTGGAAAAACTCCCACTAATCCACCCTTACCGGGTGAAAAAGGAGGTGTGACAGACCCTATGCATTCAATCAAAGTTCCTGAGATTAGAGCAACAATCAAGTAACGTTATACTAGACAAAATAAACAATTAAACCAAAAACTAGAAAGTAGTCTATATTAAAGTCCCCGGCAATGGCGCCAAAAACTTGTTGCTCCCAAATGCACACGGAAGTAAATGTGATCGACAAGTAATATAATGATAAGTTGAGTGAAACCCACAGAGACTTGTATTACTCACTAAATCACTAAAATTGTTATTCAATTCGGTCAAAATCAAAGTCCAATAGTATGATTATATTAAACTAAAATTATAAGTAATAACTAAATTATCAAGTAACGAGTTTATTGTTGTGTATTCAATAAAGACAAATATTCCAGGGTTGTGATCGATTCACCATTCATATTGTGTTCTAATTAAGTCTCCCTTTCATATAATTCACTCATGGTTGCTAATTAATCGATAATTGCTCTCATAGCCTTCTCCTGAAGTACTACTCGCCTATTCTCAATAGATTAACGCTTATATTCCTATGAAATTAATCTATTAGAACACATTAAGATTACGATATTTAATTAAGCACGGTGACTAGGTATATTCCTATCCTAACCACAAATCCGCTCCCCTGAAGGGTTAAGATTGCACTCTCTTCAATTCTTCCCTAATCTATACACGGCTTTCCCAAGCATAGCATAGATAGTAAATAGAACCTAACTGTTGTCCAGATAATTAAGCAATTAAACACATAATTGAAGAAACAACCATATATTGGTGAATTATAATCAAGTAAAGCTAATGTCAAACAACAATATTCATGGCTAAATCACAACCCCAGAACAGTGAGTGTTTAGCCACTCATGATGTAATCAAACAATTGCATAAGTGTTGCATAAATTGAAAATACTAGAATAAGATGAAGAAAATTGAGAATTCTCGCTTCCCAACAATCCCTTCAAAAATATGTTTAGTCTTGCTTTTATACGTGTTGGGTAGGTCTAGGGCTGAACAAACCGTGTCCCGAGCAAAATAGAAAAATTCCTTGACACCGGTGCCCTGGACAGTGCCAGGCGCCCACCAGGGCGCTGCCCTAGATTTACATACTGCCTCCAGCGCCACAGGTGGCTCAAGGCGCTGCCTGTGGCGCCCAAATGCTCAACTTGCCCGATTTCGTTCGTTTTGACTCTCATTTTGCACGTTTCGCCCCCAATTGCTCCAGGATCGTTCCTAAACATAAAAACACTTCAAATTAGTATAAATCATCACATTTAACATCTAAAATTCACGAAACAAAAGTAAAATATGTAGCGATATACGTAAAAATATATATACTTTAGGCCACACATCAGTAACGTTGCACATTACACATCTCATATAATCTAGCTTCATCGGCAATTTCTTGAAGAGCAAATTCTATTCAACAAATGTCTTTTTTGTTCAAAAAATGCATAGTGGAAATGGACAAAGGGAGGGATGTTAGTTGGGTGAAAAAAAAAAAGCTATAGTTTCAAAGGCAATCTAAATTTAGTCATTTTTCATGTAAAGATAAATTTGAACGAAAACACTGTTCAAAATTTGAAAAATATTCCACCATAATATACTGGAGTTCCAGCATAATATAATGGACTTCCAGCATAATATACTGGAAGTTCATACACAGGTGCTCCAGTCTCCAATATATTATGCTGGAACTTTTCGTGTGTTGGAGTTCCAGCATAATATGCTGGAAGTTCATACACAGATGCACCAATCTCCACTATATTATGCTGGAACTGTCTGTATTGCACCAAAATAGTGGCTATTTTTCAATGGCTTTGCAAATGCTGGCTATTTTTCAATTACTAGTCCAAAAACTGGCTAACCTGTGCTATTTTGACATGTTAGTCCGTTCAGCTAAATTGTAGCCCAAAAAAAATCCAAAGTAATTCCTCACTTATTCTACAAGAGGGCCAGTGAAATGCTCCAGTATATTTCATATGCTCATATATATATATATATATATATATATATATATATATATATATATATATAGCCATTCCAAAATGTAACAGCCAATAAAATGTATATATTTTGTGTGTATGTGTATTATATATATATAAACATATTTTATACACTTTTTGGCTAGCGAATATAATTAATTTTGACTGACCAGCTAATTTTGTATTTTTTCTGATAAATAATCGGAGCTAAAACGACCATTGTTAGGTAGTGAAACCATTTGGACATGATCATTCTAAGAAATCATTTATATAGCTCAGTTGATTTAGTATCACAACTATATCAAAAGCTTTGACAAATAACACTAATTAGGAACTAATAGATGACTATATTTTTAAGTGTTTACCTCGAAATACGAGTAACAATTGAACTTATATTGTGGTTTTAAGGATATGTGATCTGATTCAATACCAATTGATAAATGACGAATTAAATAAATGAATTGAACGGTAAAAATAAATCAAACCAGTGTTTCAGCAATATGTCGACCTTGCTTACAAACATGCTCGAGATCAGGTGTTAAGAACAGTAAGAACAGTAGTAAAATGTAAGCAAGCAAAGAGCATCGCATTATTATTTCTCAGTGAATGTATATGTGTTACAAATGAATGTGGCTCCTCTTTATATATTAGAGGAATCCTAAATAATGTACAACTCTAATTTCGGAAATAAAATCCATGAATGATGTCAATAATTGTTAATAATTCAATTGTTTCCGAGATTTCCGCCGAGATCCATGGTCGATCACTGATATCTCGCTATTCTGTTGCCTGATGTTGGTCATGCCCTATCTCTATCCTTCGGTCTTCGTGTCTTCGAGCTTAAGCTCGCTTCATTATGAGCTTATTCTCGAGGCAGTCCCTCGAGCCCATAAAATCGGACATACTCAATTTTAACCGTATACAGATAATCCCCGCATTTCTTAGAATGAAATGATAAGAAACGACTTGAGCCTCGATTCCCTTACACCTCGATCATGACGTCGTCTTCATGACATAAGCGATGGATGTGACCGAAACGTCATTGGTTTGGTTCCCTAAATCATCAATGCATGTCAGTCAGCGGTCGACCACTAGTGTCACCTAACCGTCGCCACAAGCCTATAAATATCACCTCCTTCATTGATTCGCACTTTACTTTCAAAATCCTTTCTAAAACCTTCACAAGCTTCCCTTCTTCAAGTTCATCTCTTTTCGTCAGGTTTTCTATAACACCAATTTCTTCTCTTCTCTGAAACTTCATACAGCGATGGCTAAAACATCAAAAACTGTCCCCCAAAAAGAAAAAGCCTCTACTTCACGGCTGGCCAGCGACAAAACGCCGGTGGAGCCTCGTATCGAAGATTGCGTTCCTGGGCCAATCGAACTAACTTCTAACTTCAAGGTCGAAAGACCCTCCTCAGTTCCGGGACGATGTGAGCCCATGTTCTGATACATCTGCTCGATATCGGAAGATGATCTCGAGAGGGTGAAAAAGGACTGCAATTAGGAAAACAAGGAATTGGCGGTTCCTTCCCCTGAGGGGGACATCACCACCTATGTGAAAGGGTATTTGAGTGTGTATACCTACCCTTTCACACTGGGTCCTGTAGATCCGGTCATACTAGATTTCTGCCGTCAGTATCGAGTGACCTTGGCCAGATCTACCCCTCCTTATGGCGTATCGTCAACTTGCTAAGGTTCTTTTCGAGCAAGGTCGAGGGGATGACTTTCACCCTCGACCATCTAATAAGGTTATACTGCCCTCACTTTTATCGAGGTGGGTTAATAAAACTGCAGCGTCGGGCCACGAATACGCTATTCTCGAGCATTGATGAAGACAAGGATCGGGGATGGATGGTCTGGTTCGTCTGAATCAATACCTTCGACTTAATTCCAGTCGAGAAAATGCCATTCCCCGAGGAATGGAACATGAAACGTAAGTGCAACTTCGTCACTGGTACTTACTGTTTTACTTCCTTTATTCCCTTTTTGACTCAAGTTCTCTTTTCATGGTGCAGCTTCCCCTTGGTTCCCTGGTGCAATTCCGGACCTTGCAGGCTGGGTTCGACAACTTGCCTCCACCTTTTCTCACGCCGAGCGTTGTTGGCGTAATTTGGCCAGGGGTCGATGGGAGGCTAAAACCCACGGTGAGCTCTTCTGCTTGTATATCAAGGTTTCCCTCGTAATGTACTCCTTACTAACTTGGTTTCTTTACATGTAGGTCTCGGTGAAAATGTTGCTATGAGGCCACCTCCGCCTGGGGAAGAGGAGGTACCGAAGCCTACCAAAGAGAGGAAGAGGAGAAGATCTTCCCCTCCCGATACCCCAAAGCCAAAGAAAAACCAAGCTCGGAAGTCAAAAGCCGAGCCCTCTGCTCCTTGTGTCGATGTAGTTCAACGACTACGAGAGGAAGATGAAGAGGGTGAAGATGATGGTTGCCTGCTGGTAATCCGAAAGAGGGGAAGTACTGAGGCTTCCAAGAGTGTCGAGCCGGTGGAGCTCGAGGCGGATCAATCTCGGACCGAGGACATCTCGAAAGAGGGTCCGATCAAAGTCCCCGAGTAATTGGGTGGTGAGGATGCCCCCCGTTGTGATAATCAGCCGGCGGGTGTGCCCGAAGGGTCTAGCCCCGAGACCCTTCAGAGAGAAGATAATGTTCCAAGTGATTCACTTGGGATAATCAACATTGGCGATTCGCCGCTTGGCCCTACATTCCCCGAGGGGCAGTTTCAAGATGCTCGGGCCATGGAGGCTCCCAACGTGGGGCTGGCCCACGAAGGGAATGAAATATTCCGGGAGTACTTCTCCGGGGTCGACGATGGTCCCGATCCAGATGCATCATTTGTTTTTGACGAGGCTCAACGGCTTCTGAAACAAGTAAGTTCCATTTCTTCGTATTTACACTTGTGTTTAATTAATATCTTTTCAAGCCTGACTCTCTTCTTTGCGTATAGGCCATGGTGCTCCACCGAGAAGCATCTTCCAAATCCCAGACTGAGCTATCCCGATGTGAGGCCAAGCTCAAGAAGCTCGTAGAGGAGAGGGATGGCCTGAAACTCCTCACGTTCAAAAAGAAGAGGAGATCATGAGTCTTCGAGCCGAACTCACAAGAGCTCATCGAGAGCAGACCGAACACATCGAACGTGTAACATAATTTCTTGAGAGTCTGTTACGTGTTAACTTGATTTTTGGAAATTAACCTTTTGGTTTTATAGGTTCAGAAGAAGGGTGAGCTGGTGGAGCAGCTTCGAGAGGAGGCTAAGATGAAGGAGGCCAAAACTCTAGGGTGGAGACAACATATGGAGCGTCTTGCCTCGGAGAAAGATGCACTTCGGGCCCAACTGACGTCAGCCGAGTGCCAGCTCCAAAGTGTGAAGGAGGAAAGTTTGGCCCGGGCCCGGAAGATTGAAGAGCTCGAGGCTAAGTTGGCCGCCGAGCTTTCAAAGGCTAAGTCTGAGGTAGAGGTGATTGTGGCCTCTTACCGAGATGATGCCGAGGCTGCCAACATTCGGGCACAGGATATATCAGTTTCTGCTGAAGTCAAGTTGTCATGTGTTGTCGACCATGCTAGGCGACAATCCCGGAGAGAGACTCTCGAGGAAGTGCACGCTCGTGGCTTCGACCTTTCAGCTGACATCGAAAGTGCTAAAGCTTTGGAGGTTGAGGCTGCAGCCTTGCTTTCTGATGAAGAGGATACCGCTAGTGCGTCCGAGAGTGGAGAAGATGGGGATGAGGCTGCCGAAGAAGCGACTCCGATGATATGGCTCCCGAGGATGTGGCTACCGGGGTGGACTAAGCCTTTAGGATGTTCTTCTTTTGTATCTTTTTTGTGTAAGACCTTGATTGGCCTTTTGTACATACTATTCGATATACAATAGAAAAACATCTCCTCGAATGCCTTCATAGATTTCAAGTCCAGATATGTTTTTTGTTTTCACTGAAAATGTTGAAATTTTTCATTGTCGTAATTTTACTAACCTTAGCTCGTAGTCTGAGTAAACCTTAAGCCTTTTGGTTGTACGAGATTAAGTCCCCAATCTCGGAAATACATTCAAGACCTTATCTCGGGTGGCTTGATCGAATCCATAGATGTATTATCTTTATAACCAAGTTCGAATGAATTTTGAACTTAGAATAAAGTAAATGATGGGTAAGTTTTGAGCTTACAACAATATACCCCTTAGTGTTTTTCGGTGAATCCTCGTGCTATAATTGACTTTATTTGAGCTCGGAATAGCTGAACCTTTGGTCCGAATCGAGTGAGAACAAGGTCTTGAACTCTAATTGTATTGGCCCTTAGGCTCTTTAGATTGGGTTGATTCGGCCTCTGAAAATGGCTATTATTTTTACGCCTTAGTAAAAATTTCTTTACGCCTTAACATATGTTTTTTATACCTGTTGGATTTTTCGAGGGTCCGATGATTGGAACCCCCTTTTTTTTTGTGTCTCAACGTGTTTGTGTTAAGATAGTTCGATACCTTGAGGTTTTTCGAAGGCTGATATTATCGAAGCCTTTTAGATTTTCGAGGGCTGATTTTATCGAAGCCCTTTTTAATTGCTTTGCCGAGGGTAGCCTTTTAATCGGTTTTTAAAGTATTTGAAGGCCTTTTGCTTATTGAGGAATTCGGACTTCTCCGAGCCACGTTATTTTGGCCGTAGCCTTTAATACGGTCATAGCCTTTAATGTGGCCGTAGCCTTCGGGTACGTCTCTTGGACTTATTTCCCGATAGCATTTCGAACTTGTTCGAAATGTTAGTCCCCGAGTATGATGGCCCTGGCCTATAGATCGAGGGGTGCCTCTTTGAGGTCTTGTGACTTCGAATTTAGATAACTCGAGTACGCAGTCCCCGAGTGTTCGAAGTACGTTTGTACTTGTCTCTTGAGCCATTTTTCACAAGTTTTAGTTTTGCATAATAGACCAGAATCGTAAGTATGCGATTTGTATAATAGAGAATTTGCTTCGTGACATGAGATGTTCGATAAAGAGAGAATGATTCTTTGAATAATTTATACATGTGTACATCTCTTGTTTTCGGGACTCATCTAATCTATATGGACACGGTTCATTCAACCGTTTGGCCCATTACAAAATTTTCCCTATCAAGGCCTATTGACACGAGGTACATTTCTCGAACACATAACATCTGAGGGTGATGCCCCCTAGTATCTGAGGTTGATTGCAAAGAAGAATTTGATACTATTGAATTATCCTCAGGTAGCACATAATTGTTCCTCGTTAAAAACCTTGCCGGAAAAACCCATTTGGGATAGAAACCGATCTAAGGGAAAAAGACTGTAATGCGTAATTTAAACCTGAGGTCTCGATATCTTTGGCCGGACTCCTGCAAAGAGTTAGTTCCAAATACGTATATAATCGAAAGAAAAGAGAAAGTCATACCTTAGCAATAGTATCGCTTAAGAAGTGATATGTTCCAATTATTTGGCGTGGTTCGCCGCTCATCATTCCGAGTTTGTAAGATCCTTTCCCGACTATGTCGAGGATTTGGTAGGGTCCTTCCCAATTAGGGCCGAGTTTACCTTCATTATGATCTCGAGGGTTGATGGTGACTTTTCTTAGGATTAAGTCCTCGACTCTGAAGCGGCGAAGGTTGGTTCTCCTGTTGTAGTACCTTACGATTCGTTGCTTTTGTGCAGTCATTCAAATGAGTGCATCTTATCATTTTTCATCTAACAACTCGAGGCTAGTATTCATGGCCTCGCAGTTTGATTCTTCTGTTGCGTGTCGAAACTCGGTGGTGCTGGGCTCTCCGACTTCGACATGTATCAAGGCTTCGGAGCCATACACCAAAGAAAACGGAGTTGCTCCTGTATTGTACTTTGATGTCGTCCGATATGCCCATAGGACCTCGGGCAATATTTTCCTCCACTTCCCTTTAGCTTCTTTTAGCCTTTCCTTCAAGTTTTGGATGATAGTCTTGTTCGTTGACTCGGACTGTCTGTTCCCACTAGAGTGATACAGTGTTGATAGTATCCTCTTTATTTTATGATCTTCGAGGAATTTTGTTATCTTGTTGCCGATGAATTGTTTGCCATTGTCACATACTATTTCTGCAGGTATCCCAAATCGACATGCTATGTGGTCCCATATGAAATCTATCACTTCTTTTCCCCTAACCTTTTCGAAGGCATGTGCTTCAACCTATTTAGAGAAATAGTCAGTCATAAATAAAATAAACTTAGCTTTACCTGGGGCCGATGGCAGAGGGCCGACGATATCCATTCCCCATTTCATGAATGGCCATAGGGATAGGACCGAGTGAAGTAGTTCGTCGGGTTGGTGGATCATCGGTGCAAACCTTTGACATTTATCGCATCTTCGAACGAACTCCTTAGAGTCTTTTTCCATTGTATCCCAGTAATATCCTAATCTGATGACCTTTTGAACTAGTGACTCGGTGCTAGAATGGTTCTCACAAGTACCTTCGTGGATTTCTCGCAGAACAGAGTCAGTATCTCCCGGTCCCAAGCATACTGCCAATAGACCATCGAATGTCCTTTTGTATAATGTTCCGTCTTCGTCTAATGTGAAACGAGCGGCTATAGTCCGTAAGACACTCGATTCTTTGGGATCCGATGGAAGCTTTCTGTTCTTCAAGTACTCGATGTAATTATTTCTCCAGTCCAGGTTAAGCTCGTAGAATTTATTTCCACATGTCCTTCCTCGATCACGGACCTCGAGAGATGGACGACAGTTCCCGAGCTGATCTCATCATCTTCGACCGATGATCCCAAATTGACAAGTGCATCGACCTCGGTGTTTTGTTATCGAGGTACATGTTATAGAGTCCACTCTTTAAAATGGTGCGAGGTTACCTGCAATTTGTCTAATTACCTTTGCATCATATCCTCTCGAACTTCGAAGGTTCCGTTTACCTGGTTCATTACTAGTAGAGTGTCTCATTTAGCCTCAACGACTTTCGCTCCCAAGCTTTTACCTATATCAAGACCTGCGATCATGGCCTCATACTCGGCCTCGTTGTTAGTCAATTTGGAAGTTTTAATGGATTGTCTAATAATACTACCCGCGGGCGATTTCAAAACAATACCGAGCCCCGACCCTTTCACATTCGAGGCACCGTTCGTGAAGAGGGTCCATACCCCCAATGACGTACCCGATTTTAGTAGAAGCTCCTTTTCCACTTTAGGTACGAGGGTTGGCGAAAAATCGGCCACGAAATCTGCCAAAATTTGAGACTTGATGGCCGTTTGGGGTTGATATTCGATATCTTACCTGCTGAGTTCGACGACCCATTTGACCAATCGGCTTGATAGTTCGGGCTTGTGCAAAACATTACGGAGTGGATAAGTGGTTATCTTACATATGGGGTGACATTGGAAATATGGCTTTAATTTTTCTAGAGGCGCTTATTTGTGCAAGTGCCAATTTCTCTAAGTGCAGGTACCTAGTTTCAGCATCTCCTAAGGTTCGACTTTCGTAATAAACAGGAAACTACGTACCATGCTCTTCCCGAACTAGTACACCAATTACCGCGATCTCGTACACCGCCAAGTATAAGTAAAGCTTCTCATCTGCCTTCCGGGTGTGAAGCAAAGGTGGGCTCGATAAATATCTCTTCAATTCTTCCAATGTCTGTTGACATTCTGGGGTCCATGCGACATTTTTCTTTTGAGTAAGGAGAAGAACCTTTGGCTCCGATCTCATGACCTCGAAATGAATCTACCCAAGGTAGCTATCCGTCAGGTTAGCCTTTGTACGACTTTTACACTATCTACGACGATGACGTCCTCGATGACCTTAATTTTATCGGGATTGATTTCGATTCCACGATTTGACAACATGAAGCCGAGGAATTTGCCTGAACTGAATCCGAAAGCACATTTCTGGGGGTTGAGCTTTATATTGTACTTCCTCAAGATTTTGAATGTTTTTTGCAAATAAGTCAAATGGTCCTTTGCACGCAGGGACTTAACTAACATGTTGTCAACGTAAACTTCCATTGATTTACTTATTTGTTCCTCGAAGATTTTTTTAACTAGGCGTTGATATGTAGCTCTTGCATTTTTTAGCTTGAAGGGTATTGAATTATAACAATAGGTCCCATACTTAGTCATAAAAGAAGTATTTTCTTGGTCTTCTGGGTCCATTAGGATCTGATTGTACCCAGAATAGGCGTCGAGAAAAGTAAGGATCTCGTGGTCGGTCGTGGCATCGATCATGCGATCGATGTTAGGAAATGGAAAAGAGTCTTTCGGACATGCTTTGTTCAAGTCCCTATAGTCCACACACATTCTAAGTGTGTTCCCCTTTTTTGGGACAACAACTACATTAGCTAACCATTCGGGATATTTTACCTCCCGAATGGACCCTATTTTGAGAAGTTTGGTTTCCTCGTCCTTTATGAAGGCATGCTTTACCTCGGACTGGGGCCTTCTCTTTTGTTTTATCGGTCTGAACTTGGGATCCAGGCTCAGTCGATGCGTTGTTATCTCCGGTGGGATTCCTTTTATGTCTAAATGGGACCACGCAAAGCAGTCCATGTTATCAATAAGAAATTGAATGAGTTTTTTCCTGAGTTCGGAAGTTAACCCCGTTCCCAGGTATACCTTTTGTTCGGGTAGATACTCGATTAGTATCACATGTTCCAGCTCCTCGATTGTTGACTTAGTTGCATATAATTCTTCGGGAACAACAAAAGTTCGAGGAGTTAGAAAATCCTCTTATTCTTCTTATTCCACTACCTATTTCTCATATTCGGCCGAGGCTGGGGACGGTGATTGATATTTGGCCATATGCTTATCTTTGGTGCTCGATTTTTCTGAAGTCGAAGGTGTTGATATTGGCATCACCTCATCGACTGCAAACATTTCCTTTGTAGCGTGTTGTTCCTCATAAACCGTTTTTACACCATGCATCGTCGGGAACTTCATAATTTGGTGAAGGGTCGTTGGTATTGCCCTCATGTTGTGGATCCAAGGCCTACCAAGCAGTGCATTATATCTCATGTCGCCTTCGATGACATGGAATTTGTATCTTGGATGGTTCCGGCCATGTTTACGGGTAGGCTTATCTCCCCCTTCGTTGTTTCACTAGCCATGTTGAAGCCGTTTAGGACTCAAGATGGAGGTACAATTTGGTCCTGCAGGCCGAGATGTTCTACGACCCTCGATCTTATGATGTTTGTTGAGCTACCTGGATCCACTAGAACACGTTTAACTTGAATTTTGTTAAACAAAATAGAAATTACCAGGGCGTCGTTGTGAGCCCAAGAAATGCCTTCCGCTTCTTTGTTATTGAATGATAAAGTGCCTTCGGGCACATAGTCTCGAGTCTCTTTCTCTATGGTGATAGACACTTTAGTGAGTTTGAATATAGGTCATTGTGGGACGTCTACCCCGCCAATGATCATGTGAATAACATGATGAGGTTCTTCTTGTTCGTTCTTTCTGTTGGTATCTCTTTCTCTGAAGTGATTTTTAGCTCGATCACCGAGGAACTCTCGAAGATGGCCTTCGTTGAATAGTCGAGCTACCTCCTCCCTCAGCTGCCTGCAGTCTTAGGTCCTATAGCCATGTGTGCCATGATACTTACACATTAGATTTGGGTTCCTTTGAGAAGGATCGGTCTGTATCGGTCTGGGCCACCTAGTATCTTTGATCCTTCCGATAGCCGATACAATCCCCGATGCATCGACGCTGAAATTGTACTCAAATAATCGAGGTGCTTCTTTGGGATCTGCATATTTGTCGAAGCCAGTTTTACTCATAAGTTCCCGAGAGTTTTTCCACCTCGGTCACTTCTTCAATTGTTTCAGACGGAATTGCGTCCCGGACCATTATTCCTCCGATCTGCAATATATGGCTGGTACCGATCTTTATTCGGCATTGATTCTCTATCAACATCCCTCTGATTTTTACCTGTCGACCGATTTGGATATACTGAGCCTGAAGGGGATCCTAATTGGTCGTCTTCGATCCTGATCTTCGATTGATATCGGTTGTGAACATCTGCCTAA
This sequence comes from Nicotiana paniculata, assembly GCA_005239505.1. Classification (NCBI taxonomy): domain Eukaryota; kingdom Viridiplantae; phylum Streptophyta; class Magnoliopsida; order Solanales; family Solanaceae; genus Nicotiana; species Nicotiana paniculata. Next base: position 20,704 of record MDKI01051576.1, read on the forward strand.
GTCACAGCTGGGTACTCGATCAAATTTTGTTTCAACTGGCATGAAGCTATCGAACTCAGTTCATTCAACCCTTGGGTGAAAACCTGAATAGCCCAATCATCAGTGACTGGTGGCAACTCTATGCGTTCCATTTGAAAACGAGATATGAACTCCCTTAGCATCTCGTTATCCCTCTGTTTCACTTTGAAGAGGTCTGATTTTATCGTTGCAACCTTTATGGCCTCGACGTGTGCTTTTACGAATGAATCCGCCAACATGGTGAATTAATCGATGGAATTCGGTGGCAAGTTGTGATACCAAATCACAGCTCCCTTTGACAGGGTCTCTCCGAACTTCTTCAGCAAGACAGACTCGATTTCGTCATCCTCCAAATCATTACCTTAATGGTGCACGTGTAAGAATTAACGTGCTCATTGGGGTCTGAGATCCCCTTGTATTTAGGTATGTCAGGTATATGGAACTTCTTTAGGATGGGCTTTGGAGCCGCAGACAGAGGGAACGGTTTTTGCACAAACTTCTTTGAATCCATTCCTTTTAAGATTGGTGGTGCCCCCGGTATCTGGTTAACTCGGGAGTTGTAAGTTTCCACCTTCTTATCATTGGCCTCGATTTTCTTCTCTCCCGATCTGATTCTTTTAGTGAGCTCCTCGAGCATGCTCATTATAACAGGATCCGTTGTCGAGGTGTTATCACCCGATCTTTCAGGTACTGGCTCGGTATGGCGAGTAACCTCCTGCTCGACCCTATTTGGTGCTCTGTGCTGATTTTGCAACTGAGTGATGGTGGTTTGTTGAGCTTGAAGCATTTCGAGTATTAGTTGGAGACTGACTCCTTCGTCTCCTCTGCCCTGTGTACCTTGACCGTCAGTTCCACCTTCCCTGCGTACACTTCCTTTGGCATCCGCGCCTAAATCCGCATTCAAAGAAACATGACAACTAACATCAACCGGGTTGATGAGCGGTGCTCCTCCGAGTTTAGCCTGCGGCACCTCGATTCTTGGAGCAATTACGTTATCGTTTTCTCCGTGGAGTCCGAGGCCATTTTCGGCGTATGTAGATATGTTTTGTGAGTTTGACATGAATCAACCTGAAAACAAAAATTCTTGACAAGAACAAGTGTAAAATAATGTGTTTTACCAGAATTAGCACTGAACAATCACTATTATCCTTATCCCCACGGTGGGCGCCAAACTGTTTACCTAGAAATACAAGAAACAATTAAATTTATATTGTGATTTTAAGGATACATGATCTGATTCAATACCAATTGATAAATGACGAATTAAATAAATGAATTGAACGGTAAAAATAAATCAAACCAATGTTTCAACAATATGTCGACCTCGATTAGGAACAAGCTCGAGATCAGGTGTTAAGAACAGTAGTAAAATGTAAGCAAGCAAAGAGCAGCGTATTATTATTTCTCAGTGAATGTATATGTGTTACAAATGAATGTGGCTCCTCTTTATATAATAGAGGAATCCTAAATAAGGTACAACTCTAATTTCGGAAATAAAATCCATGATTGATGTCAATAACCGTTAATAATTCAATTATTTCCGAGACCGAGTTGATCACTGATATCTCGTTATTCCGTTGCCCGATGTTGGTCATGCCCTATCTCGATCCTTCGGTCTTCGTGGTTCGAGCTCGCTTCATTATGAGCTTATTCTCGAGGCAGTCCCTCGAGTCCATAAAATCGTACATACTTAATTTTAACCGTATATATTAAGTTTAGTAGTAAACATGTTGAATAAATAATTAAGCTTGAGTATGTAAAAGTTGATTCGATAAAGTATAGAAGAATACTAAATTAAGAATGAATCATCCTTTTTCCTTTTTATTAATTTTGCTTGATGTTATAATTAAGAACTAATGAGTGAAGAGTAAAAACAATGGTAAAGTATTAATAAGTCTCAATGGTTACCACCATGTTCTCGGCGTTGTGTTTTCATTTCAAACAAAGTTTAAGGATCTTTCTATTCTTGTTTTTGTTTAAGCTTAGCTTCAAAAATATGGAGCAAATGTGTGGTTTCACGTGGAGTAAAAAATCTCCACTATAACACAATTGGGGCTGACAATTTGGGCCTTAAAAATGCCTCAATTTTTTTCTTTATTTACTAAAATGTACGATAGCAATTGAAGTAATAAGGGATTTTTACCTTCCTATACACTATTTGAAATTTTATTATCCTTCCTACTAAAGTTTCAATTTAATTACATAGGCATATACAATTTACCAATTATATACACTTTAGGAATTAAATGAGCATCCCTTTGTATTATGAATCAATTATTTCTCATTCTTATTCTCTATCTCCTACGCTCTCTCTCTCTTTCTCTCCGTCTCTCTTTCCCTCTCTCTTTAGTGCTCTCTCTCTGTCTCTCAATCTCTCATTCTTCCCCCAATTTTTCTTCCTCAGATATCCTCTATTTTTTATCCTTTCATATTGTGTATATTTTTAATGGAATTCATCAATGGATTTCAATCATTTTACTATAGAGTTTTAACTTAGCAATTTTCTTTCATGTTGCACAATTTGAGTTCAAATTGAAATTATCAATCAATAAATTTTGAAGGTGTTTGACTCTCCACCATTAACAGCCATTAAAAAGCTTTGAAGCTTTGAATTAGAATTTGGATTTTCAAAAATCATTATTTGTTTGGATTGGGTGTTGTTGCAAATAATTGGGAATATTGTTTGGAGTTTATATCTCAATTTTGAGGGTGTTTGGTGAATATTAGACTTGATTTTGGATGAATTTCAGATTTAAACTCGAAGAAGAAGACATGGCATACAATATACTTACGAAATTGTAGTAAAGTTGTAGTATAATTGTATGTAAATTGTATTTTGTTGTAGTTATATATTTCTTATAATTTGAAAGTTGTACGAAAGTTAAAAAATAGTTGTATAATGTATGAATCGTTGTATAAACTTAGCATTTAAGTTATCAATATAATATTTTTACATAAAGTTATTGATATGTATCAAAATTGTATTAAGAGAGTAAGTTTTTATTAGAATTTTACAGAGAAAAAAGCACACACCACAGATAAAATATATGCAAATCAAACACAAAATATATACAACGTCATACTGTATAAAATTTGTATAAAAATTCTATTTTAGTTGTATGATATTATAGTTGTATATAACTGGGTAGAAATAATGTATGAAAGTTGTAGATAAGTTGTATAATATATAATTAGTTGTATGAAATTTATTTTTACTATTGTAAATCAGATACAAAGTATACAAAAGACATATTATATAAAATTAAGTTGTATGATATTGTAGTTGTATTTAACCAGGGTAGAAATAATGTATGAAAGTTGTAGATAAGTTATAAATAAGTTGTATAAAATTTATTTTTACTATGCATGTTGTTGTAGATATTCAAATTTGCAATAAATTTGTATGAAATTTATTTTTAATTTGTATATTGATGTAGCATATATTGATCTTAAAGATAGAGATTTTATGTGTTTAATTTGAATATAAATATGCAATGAAGTTTAGATTCAGTAGAAGTTCTCTTTTAGATTGTGCTGATGCATAATACTGAAACCTGATCGATCAAAAAAAGATGCAAATGTATTAGACAAAAAATGACGCCAATTGCAAGCAAAACAGAATCACTGAACATCTTATTGATGTAACACAAAATGTCATTAATGTGCAATCTATAAATTTTTTTGCACTCGACGTGTAACCTTACATTAGAACTGGATAAAGCTTTATGTGCTGCTAAAGATTTAGGAACTGTTCCAACTTGTTCAGTCTATTTGAAAACATAATTTCATGTCATAGTTGGGCGTCAACTCTCATATGTAACTAGGGGCTTCAACCCATCAACTTTAATCTCTGCCAAGTTTTAATAAAATGAGACAGTTTAATTTAAAAGAAAAATGCCAAAACATAAAACCAAGACCGAAACAATTATCAAACACAAATCCCTAAATATAAGTTCGATCTGGAGAGAAGAGGGGATAGAGGAAAATGTCATAACTAAATCCCTTGATTGAAAACACTAATAATGGAATAAGAACCTTTTAAGGTGGAATGCATATTTTTTGTAGCTAAAACTTGTTTAGGTCGGGTAAATACCAAAACCCAAATATCTTTGATAATAAAGTTTCAAATAGTGTATAGGAACGAAAAAATCCCAAGTAATAATATACAAAAGCAGGGGCAAAGATATTCGAGCAATTTTTAGAAAGGACTATTGTTTAGTGGCTATTAGCTACTCCATCTGTTCCAATTTATGTGAACATGTTTGACTGGCCACGGAGTTTAAGAAAAATAAAGACTTTTGAAATTTGTGGTCCTAAACAAGTCAAAAAGGGTCTCAGAGTATTTGTGTGATTATAAAAGCTTCTTATTAAAGGTAAAATAGTAAGTTTAAGCTAAAGTATTATCAAATTTAGAAATGGGTCATTCTTTTTGGAACAGACCAAAAAGGAAATAGGTTCACATAAACTGGAACAAAGGGAGTATCATTTACTTAATTATTTCCTATAGCTTTCACTTGTTATAGAGTGTATTCGATGTATTCAAGTTACTGTATTCATGAATACAGTAGCAAAATTCGGCGGAAAACAAGAAAGTCCAGCTAAACATAGACTGTATTCATATGTATTCTCCTGCTGTATTCGTGAATACAGGAACAAAAATCTGCAAAAAAAAGGTCTTCAGCTGTTTAAAAATGGTAAGTGAATCAATTAACGCGATAGACTCCTAATATAACTCAACAAACTCAATTATAACACGCACAATTTGTATTTTCAGTTATAGAAAAGATTCTCAGCCGAAAAACACCCCAAAAATAGAGCAATTTTCAGAGATTCAATCCATTCTTTCTTTTTGTAGTGGTATCTTTACTAAAATATTTTTTAGTGGTATCTTTACAAATAGATTTAGGGATTTTTTCCTTCCTATACCATATATGAAACCTTATTACCAAATGTTCATGGTTTCATATTTACCCACCCTGTTTATATTTATTCTACAAAAAATATACCATTCTTAAAATACTGAATAATATGAGCTGTTTCGTTCCTATTTAGGCGCACTACAATTATGGAACTAAATATTCTAATTGATTCTAGCGACTTTCAAATCAAATTTATAATGTAAATCACGAATTAAACCTTATCATCAATTCCAAATCAAAAACTAGAATCTCTGTTCTTCGACCTTTTTTCTTAATCCAAAAATAAAAAAATGACAAAATCTTCAACAATTCTTCTACAATAAAACGCAATCATGTCCAAAATCTCCATTATGCTACAATTGAATGGGAATTGGGATAACTATGGAAGATTTAGGGATTTTCAGGTGGATGGCATTGTACTCGATGAGGATGTCAATTACAGTATATTGATTTCTACAATTGCAGATCAATTAATGATTGATACTTCGGAAAAAATTATAGAAATCAAATACGTTGTGAACGAGCATTGTCCTCCAATGGAGATTGATATGAGTGTTCGTGTATATATGGAGACAAAAAAAGAAAACAAAAACTTAGGATCATATCCGCTATGTATAACTATATTCGAGAGTTCAATATGGAATTGAGTATCACCAATGAGAACACAAGTGCAGGTTTGTTCTGTTACAAATTCTATCAAATTCTGATTTTATGTTAATATCTACAAAATATCTACATTTATCTACAAATAAACTATAAATCAGTGTACGTATATATAGCATTAATATAGCAGTATTATTTTTAACAATATCTACAAAACTGCAACATTTATTCTACAATTAAACTACATATTATGTAGAAAAAAAATGTTGCCTACAAAATTTTTCTTCATCTACAAATTATCTACAAAGATTCTACAAAATGGTAATGGCAGTATTTATCTTTATTTTCATGCAGGTTCGTCTGGAACACTAAAATTACTTGATATGTCAGCATCTCCCGTTATAGAGGTATATGAGAGTAAAATAATAACTGAAAGTACACAAAGTATTATTGAAGAAGGACAAGTGTACCAAGACAAGCAAACAATTGCAACTGCAATGAAGCACTATTTTGTAATGCACAAGTTCCAATTCAGGGTTAAAAGATCTAGCCACAGAAGGTATGAAGATCTGAATGGTGAAAAGATCATTATAAATAGTCTTTTCCTTGTGATATGTGTTTGTCAATATTGTAGATGAATTGTAGTTATATTGTAGAGTGTATTGCTTTATGTTAAAACAGTCCTTTTTTTTACATCTACATTTATAACCAATATTAAAATTGTATTTTTTTTACAGCTACTGGCTTATATGCGTTGGTGAAAACTGTAATTGGCAATTCAAGGCAACATCCATTAATGATTCTGCAATGTTTAAGGTCAGAAGTTTCAACCGCCAACACACATGCTCTTTAATGGACAATACATTCATACAGCGCAAACCTACTGCAGTTGTAGTTGGTAGCATGATTATTCCAAAGTATTGTGATCCCAAGACAGTTTACACACCAAAGGACATACAAACTGACATGTTGTCCGAACACGGAGTGAACCTAAGCTACATGCAAGCATGGAGAGCAAAGGAAAAGACTTTATAGTTTTTGAGAGGTCATTTTGCTGACTCCTACAGCAAATTACCAAGTTATTTTTATATTCTTAAAAAGACGTATCCGGGATCTGTAGTGAAATTGAAGAAGACAACAAATGAATGCTTCTTATATGCATTTGTTGGTACATCAATCAGTGGTTGGAAACATTGTAGGCCAGTAGTAGTGGTTGATGGGACTTTCTTAAAGTCAACATACATGGGAAAAATGCTGACATCTAGTACAATGGATGCAGCAGGTAAAATTGTAGATATTTCTTAGACTGTTTATAAAATATAGATACTTAAACTTTGTAGATATATTGTAGTTTATATGTATTTGTCTTTTTATATGTATTTTCAAAGCTGCTAGCTAATTATTTTTTGACTCATAATGTAGGTACAATATTGCCATTGGCATATGTTGTGGTTGATTCGGAAAACGACGCATCGTGGAAGTGGTTTTTTGAGCAGTTTAACCAAGCATATGATGAAAGACCTTTAATGTGTGTTGTTTCAGATCGGAATGACAGCATCATGAAGGCAACATCAATTGTCTATCCGGGCATGCCACATTACTCTTGCATGTGGCATATTTGGACAAATATAAGGGCAAAGTTCAAGAAGGGTCATCTAAAATTTAGCGAATTGTACTTTGCCACATCACGATCATACACTCTTGATGAATTTAATAAAAGGATGTCGAAGATTGAAGAGATAGACCCGCGTGATAAATCATACCTATATGATTGTAACGACCCGGTCGGTCGTTACGTAGAACCTGCATTAAAAATTACTGTGATTGACTTGTGATGCGTGGCTAGAATTCATGATTTTTAGCATCATATACCGTGCATTTTAGGTGTTTTA